>OX638143.1:713675-744648 GCA_951805005.1 Othius punctulatus | reverse complement strand
ATTGTGACTTTTTCATATTTTATGCAATTATTCCAAATTCGAACTTTTGTAGCATAAATGGTGTATTCTACCTGAGATCCACGTAGAAACGATTAATTAGCATAATAAGATCAAATTATGAAACTTTAAAAAAAAAGTCAGAAATGGAAAAGTTTACGCTGGGGGGGTATTGTCACTTTTTTCATATTTTATGCAATTATTCCAAATTCGAACTTTTGTAGCATAAATGGTGTATTCTACCTGAGATCCACGTAGAAACGATTAATTAGCATAATAAGATCAAATTATGAAACTTTAAAAAAAAAGTCAGAAATGGAAAAGTTTACGCTGGGGGGGTATTGTCACTTTTTCATATTTTATGCAATTATTCCAAATTCGAACTTTTGTAGCATAAATGGTGTATTCTACCTGAGATCCACGTAGAAACGATTAATTAGCATAATAAGATCAAATTATGAAACTTTAAAAAAAAAGTCAGAAATGGAAAAGTTTACGCTGGGGGGGTATTGTCACTTTTTCATATTTTATGCAATTATTCCAAATTCGAACTTTTGTAGCATAAATGGTGTATTCTACCTGAGATCCACGTAGAAACGATTAATTAGCATAATAAGATCAAATTATGAAACTTTAAAAAAAAAGTCAGAAATGGAAAAGTTTACGCTGGGGGGGTATTGTCACTTTTTCATATTTTATGCAATTATTCCAAATTCGAACTTTTGTAGCATAAATGGTGTATTCTACCTGAGATCCACGTAGAAACGATTAATTAGCATAATAAGATCAAATTATGAAACTTTAAAAAAAAAGTCAGAAATGGAAAAGTTTACGCTGGGGGGGTATTGTGACTTTTTCATATTTTATGCAATTATTCCAAATTCGAACTTTTGTAGCATAAATGGTGTATTCTACCTGAGATCCACGTAGAAACGATTAATTAGCATAATAAGATCAAATTATGAAACTTTAAAAAAAAAGTCAGAAATGGAAAAGTTTACGCTGGGGGGGTATTGTCACTTTTTCATATTTTATGCAATTATTCCAAATTCGAACTTTTGTAGCATAAATGGTGTATTCTACCTGAGATCCACGTAGAAACGATTAATTAGCATAATAAGATCAAATTATGAAACTTTAAAAAAAAAGTCAGAAATGGAAAAGTTTACGCTGGGGGGGTATTGTGACTTTTTCATATTTTATGCAATTATTCCAAATTCGAACTTTTGTAGCATAAATGGTGTATTCTACCTGAGATCCACGTAGAAACGATTAATTAGCATAATAAGATCAAATTATGAAACTTTAAAAAAAAAGTCAGAAATGGAAAAGTTTACGCTGGGGGGGTATTGTCACTTTTTCATATTTTATGCAATTATTCCAAATTCGAACTTTTGTAGCATAAATGGTGTATTCTACCTGAGATCCACGTAGAAACGATTAATTAGCATAATAAGATCAAATTATGAAACTTTAAAAAAAAAGTCAGAAATGGAAAAGTTTACGCTGGGGGGGTATTGTGACTTTTTCATATTTTATGCAATTATTCCAAATTCGAACTTTTGTAGCATAAATGGTGTATTCTACCTGAGATCCACGTAGAAACGATTAATTAGCATAATAAGATCAAATTATGAAACTTTAAAAAAAAAGTCAGAAATGGAAAAGTTTACGCTGGGGGGGTATTGTGACTTTTTCATATTTTATGCAATTATTCCAAATTCGAACTTTTGTAGCATAAATGGTGTATTCTACCTGAGATCCACGTAGAAACGATTAATTAGCATAATAAGATCAAATTATGAAACTTTAAAAAAAAAGTCAGAAATGGAAAAGTTTACGCTGGGGGGGTATTGTCACTTTTTCATATTTTATGCAATTATTCCAAATTCGAACTTTTGTAGCATAAATGGTGTATTCTACCTGAGATCCACGTAGAAACGATTAATTAGCATAATAAGATCAAATTATGAAACTTTAAAAAAAAAGTCAGAAATGGAAAAGTTTACGCTGGGGGGGTATTGTGACTTTTTCATATTTTATGCAATTATTCCAAATTCGAACTTTTGTAGCATAAATGGTGTATTCTACCTGAGATCCACGTAGAAACGATTAATTAGCATAATAAGATCAAATTATGAAACTTTAAAAAAAAAGTCAGAAATGGAAAAGTTTACGCTGGGGGGGTATTGTCACTTTTTCATATTTTATGCAATTATTCCAAATTCGAACTTTTGTAGCATAAATGGTGTATTCTACCTGAGATCCACGTAGAAACGATTAATTAGCATAATAAGATCAAATTATGAAACTTTAAAAAAAAAGTCAGAAATGGAAAAGTTTACGCTGGGGGGGTATTGTCACTTTTTCATATTTTATGCAATTATTCCAAATTCGAACTTTTGTAGCATAAATGGTGTATTCTACCTGAGATCCACGTAGAAACGATTAATTAGCATAATAAGATCAAATTATGAAACTTTAAAAAAAAAGTCAGAAATGGAAAAGTTTACGCTGGGGGGGTATTGTCACTTTTTCATATTTTATGCAATTATTCCAAATTCGAACTTTTGTAGCATAAATGGTGTATTCTACCTGAGATCCACGTAGAAACGATTAATTAGCATAATAAGATCAAATTATGAAACTTTAAAAAAAAAGTCAGAAATGGAAAAGTTTACGCTGGGGGGGTATTGTCACTTTTTCATATTTTATGCAATTATTCCAAATTCGAACTTTTGTAGCATAAATGGTGTATTCTACCTGAGATCCATGTAGAAACGATTAATTAGCATAATAAGATCAAATTATGAAACTTTAAAAAAAAAGTCAGAAATGGAAAAGTTTACGCTGGGGGGGTATTGTCACTTTTTCATATTTTATGCAATTATTCCAAATTCGAACTTTTGTAGCATAAATGGTGTATTCTACCTGAGATCCACGTAGAAACGATTAATTAGCATAATAAGATCAAATTATGAAACTTTAAAAAAAAAGTCAGAAATGGAAAAGTTTACGCTGGGGGGGTATTGTCACTTTTTCATATTTTATGCAATTATTCCAAATTCGAACTTTTGTAGCATAAATGGTGTATTCTACCTGAGATCCATGTAGAAACGATTAATTAGCATAATAAGATCAAATTATGAAACTTTAAAAAAAAAGTCAGAAATGGAAAAGTTTACGCTGGGGGGGTATTGTCACTTTTTCATATTTTATGCAATTATTCCAAATTCGAACTTTTGTAGCATAAATGGTGTATTCTACCTGAGATCCACGTAGAAACGATTAATTAGCATAATAAGATCAAATTATGAAACTTTAAAAAAAAAGTCAGAAATGGAAAAGTTTACGCTGGGGGGGTATTGTCACTTTTTCATATTTTATGCAATTATTCCAAATTCGAACTTTTGTAGCATAAATGGTGTATTCTACCTGAGATCCATGTAGAAACGATTAATTAGCATAATAAGATCAAATTATGAAACTTTAAAAAAAAAGTCAGAAATGGAAAAGTTTACGCTGGGGGGGTATTGTCACTTTTTCATATTTTATGCAATTATTCCAAATTCGAACTTTTGTAGCATAAATGGTGTATTCTACCTGAGATCCACGTAGAAACGATTAATTAGCATAATAAGATCAAATTATGAAACTTTAAAAAAAAAGTCAGAAATGGAAAAGTTTACGCTGGGGGGGTATTGTCACTTTTTCATATTTTATGCAATTATTCCAAATTCGAACTTTTGTAGCATAAATGGTGTATTCTACCTGAGATCCACGTAGAAACGATTAATTAGCATAATAAGATCAAATTATGAAACTTTAAAAAAAAAGTCAGAAATGGAAAAGTTTACGCTGGGGGGGTATTGTCACTTTTTCATATTTTATGCAATTATTCCAAATTCGAACTTTTGTAGCATAAATGGTGTATTCTACCTGAGATCCATGTAGAAACGATTAATTAGCATAATAAGATCAAATTATGAAACTTTAAAAAAAAAGTCAGAAATGGAAAAGTTTACGCTGGGGGGGTATTGTCACTTTTTCATATTTTATGCAATTATTCCAAATTCGAACTTTTGTAGCATAAATGGTGTATTCTACCTGAGATCCACGTAGAAACGATTAATTAGCATAATAAGATCAAATTATGAAACTTTAAAAAAAAAGTCAGAAATGGAAAAGTTTACGCTGGGGGGGTATTGTCACTTTTTCATATTTTATGCAATTATTCCAAATTCGAACTTTTGTAGCATAAATGGTGTATTCTACCTGAGATCCACGTAGAAACGATTAATTAGCATAATAAGATCAAATTATGAAACTTTAAAAAAAAAGTCAGAAATGGAAAAGTTTACGCTGGGGGGGTATTGTCACTTTTTCATATTTTATGCAATTATTCCAAATTCGAACTTTTGTAGCATAAATGGTGTATTCTACCTGAGATCCACGTAGAAACGATTAATTAGCATAATAAGATCAAATTATGAAACTTTAAAAAAAAAGTCAGAAATGGAAAAGTTTACGCTGGGGGGGTATTGTCACTTTTTCATATTTTATGCAATTATTCCAAATTCGAACTTTTGTAGCATAAATGGTGTATTCTACCTGAGATCCATGTAGAAACGATTAATTAGCATAATAAGATCAAATTATGAAACTTTAAAAAAAAAGTCAGAAATGGAAAAGTTTACGCTGGGGGGGTATTGTCACTTTTTCATATTTTATGCAATTATTCCAAATTCGAACTTTTGTAGCATAAATGGTGTATTCTACCTGAGATCCACGTAGAAACGATTAATTAGCATAATAAGATCAAATTATGAAACTTTAAAAAAAAAGTCAGAAATGGAAAAGTTTACGCTGGGGGGGTATTGTCACTTTTTCATATTTTATGCAATTATTCCAAATTCGAACTTTTGTAGCATAAATGGTGTATTCTACCTGAGATCCATGTAGAAACGATTAATTAGCATAATAAGATCAAATTATGAAACTTTAAAAAAAAAGTCAGAAATGGAAAAGTTTACGCTGGGGGGGTATTGTCACTTTTTCATATTTTATGCAATTATTCCAAATTCGAACTTTTGTAGCATAAATGGTGTATTCTACCTGAGATCCACGTAGAAACGATTAATTAGCATAATAAGATCAAATTATGAAACTTTAAAAAAAAAGTCAGAAATGGAAAAGTTTACGCTGGGGGGGTATTGTCACTTTTTCATATTTTATGCAATTATTCCAAATTCGAACTTTTGTAGCATAAATGGTGTATTCTACCTGAGATCCATGTAGAAACGATTAATTAGCATAATAAGATCAAATTATGAAACTTTAAAAAAAAAGTCAGAAATGGAAAAGTTTACGCTGGGGGGGTATTGTCACTTTTTCATATTTTATGCAATTATTCCAAATTCGAACTTTTGTAGCATAAATGGTGTATTCTACCTGAGATCCACGTAGAAACGATTAATTAGCATAATAAGATCAAATTATGAAACTTTAAAAAAAAAGTCAGAAATGGAAAAGTTTACGCTGGGGGGGTATTGTCACTTTTTCATATTTTATGCAATTATTCCAAATTCGAACTTTTGTAGCATAAATGGTGTATTCTACCTGAGATCCACGTAGAAACGATTAATTAGCATAATAAGATCAAATTATGAAACTTTAAAAAAAAAGTCAGAAATGGAAAAGTTTACGCTGGGGGGGTATTGTCACTTTTTCATATTTTATGCAATTATTCCAAATTCGAACTTTTGTAGCATAAATGGTGTATTCTACCTGAGATCCACGTAGAAACGATTAATTAGCATAATAAGATCAAATTATGAAACTTTAAAAAAAAAGTCAGAAATGGAAAAGTTTACGCTGGGGGGGTATTGTCACTTTTTCATATTTTATGCAATTATTCCAAATTCGAACTTTTGTAGCATAAATGGTGTATTCTACCTGAGATCCACGTAGAAACGATTAATTAGCATAATAAGATCAAATTATGAAACTTTAAAAAAAAAGTCAGAAATGGAAAAGTTTACGCTGGGGGGGTATTGTCACTTTTTCATATTTTATGCAATTATTCCAAATTCGAACTTTTGTCTCATAAATGGTGTATTCTACCTGAGATCCACGTAGAAACGATTAATTAGCATAATAAGATCAAATTATGAAACTTTAAAAAAAAAGTCAGAAATGGCAAAGTTTACGCTGGGGGGGTATTGTCACTTTTTCATATTTTATGCAATTATTCCAAATTCGAACTTTTGTAGCATAAATGGTGTATTCTACCTGAGATCCATGTAGAAACGATTAATTAGCATAATAAGATCAAATTATGAAACTTTAAAAAAAAAGTCAGAAATGGAAAAGTTTACGCTGGGGGGGTATTGTCACTTTTTCATATTTTATGCAATTATTCCAAATTCGAACTTTTGTAGCATAAATGGTGTATTCTACCTGAGATCCACGTAGAAACGATTAATTAGCATAATAAGATCAAATTATGAAACTTTAAAAAAAAAGTCAGAAATGGAAAAGTTTACGCTGGGGGGGTATTGTCACTTTTTCATATTTTATGCAATTATTCCAAATTCGAACTTTTGTAGCATAAATGGTGTATTCTACCTGAGATCCACGTAGAAACGATTAATTAGCATAATAAGATCAAATTATGAAACTTTAAAAAAAAAGTCAGAAATGGAAAAGTTTACGCTGGGGGGGTATTGTCACTTTTTCATATTTTATGCAATTATTCCAAATTCGAACTTTTGTAGCATAAATGGTGTATTCTACCTGAGATCCACGTAGAAACGATTAATTAGCATAATAAGATCAAATTATGAAACTTTAAAAAAAAAGTCAGAAATGGAAAAGTTTACGCTGGGGGGGTATTGTCACTTTTTCATATTTTATGCAATTATTCCAAATTCGAACTTTTGTAGCATAAATGGTGTATTCTACCTGAGATCCACGTAGAAACGATTAATTAGCATAATAAGATCAAATTATGAAACTTTAAAAAAAAAGTCAGAAATGGAAAAGTTTACGCTGGGGGGGTATTGTCACTTTTTCATATTTTATGCAATTATTCCAAATTCGAACTTTTGTAGCATAAATGGTGTATTCTACCTGAGATCCACGTAGAAACGATTAATTAGCATAATAAGATCAAATTATGAAACTTTAAAAAAAAAGTCAGAAATGGAAAAGTTTACGCTGGGGGGGTATTGTCACTTTTTCATATTTTATGCAATTATTCCAAATTCGAACTTTTGTCTCATAAATGGTGTATTCTACCTGAGATCCACGTAGAAACGATTAATTAGCATAATAAGATCAAATTATGAAACTTTAAAAAAAAAGTCAGAAATGGCAAAGTTTACGCTGGGGGGGTATTGTCACTTTTTCATATTTTATGCAATTATTCCAAATTCGAACTTTTGTCTCATAAATGGTGTATTCTACCTGAGATCCACGTAGAAACGATTAATTAGCATAATAAGATCAAATTATGAAACTTAAAAAAAAAAGTCAGAAATGGAAAAGTTTACGCTGGGGGGGTATTGTCACTTTTTCATATTTTATGCAATTATTCCAAATTCGAACTTTTGTAGCATAAATGGTGTATTCTACCTGAGATCCATGTAGAAACGATTAATTAGCATAATAAGATCAAATTATGAAACTTTAAAAAAAAAGTCAGAAATGGCAAAGTTTACGCTGGGGGGGTATTGTCACTTTTTCATATTTTATGCAATTATTCCAAATTCGAACTTTTGTAGCATAAATGGTGTATTCTACCTGAGATCCACGTAGAAACGATTAATTAGCATAATAAGATCAAATTATGAAACTTTAAAAAAAAAGTCAGAAATGGAAAAGTTTACGCTGGGGGGGATTTGTGACTTTTTCATATTTTATGCAATTATTCCAAATTCGAATTTTTGTAGCATAAATGGTGTATTCTACCTGAGATCCATGTAGAAACGATTAATTAGCATAATAAGATCAAATTATGAAACTTTAAAAAAAAAGTCAGAAATGGAAAAGTTCAGGCTGGGGGGGTATTGTGATTTTTTCATATTTTATGCAATTATTCCAAATTCGAACTTTTGTAGCATAAATGGTGTATTCTACCTGAGATCCATGTAGAAACGATTAATTAGTTTATCTTATAAACAAACTCGCAAAGAGACGTGTAAAACTTCTGAAACCGAGATTATTAGGTAGACGCAGGAATGTTTACGTTTCTTTACACCAAATACGCATCGGGCACACTTTGTACAGGTGAAGGGGGTAACTTGGGGCGCCCCAGCCGAACTGGGTGGTGCCCCGTACAGTTGGGGCTAGTAATTAAGGGCTAAACGGGTCGGGGCTTCATTCAAACGCGACGGGTAAGGCGCAATGATTTAGAGGTTATTGCTCACCGAGGGGCCTGCCGCGGTACCTCAAACTGCGTGGAAACGTCTAGGCACGAGCTTTTCGGGAGCTTGTGCACGCGAAGATCCAATTTTCACCCAAAATTGGTGCTGGAAACGAAGCACTTTGCGAAGGACACAGCGCAGCGTACAAACGCGAATTAATCAACAAGTTGAAACACTACCATAGGACATGCAAATTACGATGCAGTTACTCACCATGATGGCCTGTGCGATGGCTTAAACGACGAGGAAATGCCACGGGGAGAGTTTTCCGGGCAATTTTCACTCCGAAAATCACATTAAATCACCAAAATTACAATTGAAATACGAAGCGTCTATAAACAACATCAAAAACAACATCGCAGCGTTCACTACAATAGTGCCACCACAACAAAGCTAAACAATGGAATGGATAACAAATGAAACAAACGAAACAATGGAAACAATTGCATAAACGATGCAATTTTCTGAAAATTTGTGACTATTCTGAAACTATTTTAGTAGAGATTCTATAATCTTTAAAAGAATGAATGAAAATGTGTTTTCTGGAAATTGCTCGTTGCTTTGCGTGGTTTACAAAAATCTACACGCACTCTCATTGGTCCACAGAATTCAACTGACGAACGCATTCCCTTCCTCTTTTATTTCCCCTATGTCACTATAATTCTTTTCAATTTTGCGGTTATCTGTCCAAGTTGCTGGAACTAAATAGAGATGCAAGGACCACCGATATTCATCGACATAAGCCCCGAGGACCAGGTACCCTTGCAATTGCACACCTTCTGCACGTTTACGCAGAGTTTCAGAACAAATCAGCCAGCGCGGCCGTCGACGTTGAGGTTATGTCTTACGCAAACATTATTGCTTCCAGGCGCAGGAGCTGAGGGTGTACCTGAAGGGCCTGGGCGCGGAGATCTCCGAGGAAAAGTCCGCGAAGGGCATCGAAGACGACCTGCACAAGATAATCGGGGTCTGCGATGCTTGCTTCCGTGACGGGCAGGAGCCGGAGGTGGAGTCTGTGCTGAACGACATCGTGTCCATCATGGTCTTTGTAAGTAAGCCCCCCGGTGAGCTGAGCAGATAGCATGGTAAAAATATAGTATCGGAGGCCCTCTTGGACACCCGTTGCATGAAATGACTGCACTCGTAAGCCATACGTTGTTCAATGTGTAGTTTACAGTGAGGTACAAGATTTAGAATTAGTACGGCTTAGCATGATTCAGTAGACTATGGCTTAGCACGATTTAAAAAAAATCCACTGTTCACTTCTTATGCATTAGTAAATATCGTTATATGTATAGTTCTGTTAATGTATTCCGGTTAACTGCAACAAAGTCTGGCAAAACATCACTTACAACCGAGTTTTATCAATCTTTTTCTTGACACCGAAAGGGACCTCTACATCAACCTTTTTGATCATTGACGATTTACTAAAATAATTATTTGCTTTGTATTTTTAAACGTGCAACTTGTGACGGTAGTATATAAATACATCAGCAGATTGTGTTGATTTTCACATTCTACGATGCAGTGCAACCTCTATAATCTTTTTTCTTTCTTAATCTTTCCCTCTTTTACCTTTTTGGGTGTTGAGGTACCTTTATAATCTAAAATTTAGATTAGATTAGATTCTAAATGAACAAAATTGAAGATGTCTTCACATTATGCTGAAATTACAGTTCCCTCAAAAAAATATTGCACTAGATCTTTTAAAATTTTCTTTTTACTTGATTCTCATTGTCAAAGTAATCAATTTTTGCGATTTAAAATTGATGGTAGTACAGCGTAATGAGTTTTAAATCCCATTTAGGATTAAATGCCCATTGGAATATCTTGGTTAAAATCTTTTAAGAATAACTGTTACGGCAACCAATGCCTGTCGACCACCACTGGCCTGCACCCCCTCTTAAGCGCCCCGACGGGGAGTTGAAGCGGGGCGGCTCTTCACGAAGAACATTGTTATCAGTCTTGTTTTTGTACCAGTCGGTCGAGTACCATTTTGAGTTGGCAGGACAAACTCTCAATAAATGCCGTTTGCTTAAGTAATAAAGTTTCATTTCCCACGTCTAACAATAACTATTTTAATATTCACTTTCACTATCTACTGGCACTGTAATGGTGAGACGCAATAATAATACTGTAGGTGGTGGAGCAGTATTATTATTGCGACCAAACCTCGTGTGATTCAGTATACCTCGGTTATTCACTTAAGACGTTCGAGGGGAATCTCTTGTACTATATTTTAACAGACGACATTTTTATGGTGTTATCCCTCTGGTTTTAAGATACCTCTGGAGCGCTCTGAAAATATCATCCTCGCGTTTTGTGAGAAACTCACCAAAGCCCCCGGCCAGAAATTAGGACTGGTATGCCTAAGAGCGTAAGTTCGCGTCATCGCACCGCACACATGCATTAAAAGCACTCCACTTTCGACAGGTTGTGGCTGCTGTTTCAATCATTGGACGAGCATTCTCCGATGAGGTACCACGTGTACTACCACCTGGTTGTCATCGCCAAACAAACGGATCACGTGCGCTTGGTCTTCAAGGACATTGAAAATCTCAAGCAGCAGTTCATGTCGTGCCCCCCTTCCAGCGAGCAGCTCCAGAAGTTGTACAGAGTGCTGCACGAGGTTCTCGTTAAAAACAATCAAAGGTTTGAAATTCATCGTGCCATCATTCTAAATTACAAAATTGCAATAACTTTATGAAAATTTCATTGTTAATGATAAATTTTAAAGTATAAATATGTTTAAATTAACACTATAACAAATACAATAATAAATAAGCAAATCAGTAAATAAAGAAATAAATCAGTTTTATTGGAATTATGTAATTTTTGTTGTGACTTTCATCATTCATCATTCTAAATTACAAAATTACAATAACTTTATGAAAATTTCGTTGTTATTTGATAAATTTTTAAGTATAAATAAGTTTACATTAACACTATAACAAATACAATAATAAATAAGTTAATAACTAAATAAAGAAATATATAACTTTTATTGGAATTATGTAATTTTAGTTGTGACTTTCATCATTCATCATTCTAAATTACAAAATTGCAATAAATTTATGAAATTTTTATTGTTAATTGATAAATTTCACTGTAAAATGTAAAATATTCAACATTCGTATTATAAATTACAACATTTCAGCAGCTTAAAACATATAACTCACTAAGTTATTAATATTCTGACAGAAATTTGCAAAAATATTAATTCAAAATGCAAAATTATGTACAAAATTACAAAGAGAAGCTATGAAGTTTTCATTGCAAATGACAAATTTTGATATTTTATTACAAATTGCCGGTTCACCAAACCATAAAATTCTCATTGAAATATCTCGCTTGTAAACTGCAATGAATTGGAAATTACAAAATTTTCATTAGAATTGTTTAATGTAATTACAAGACTTTTTATAAATTGCAAAGATCAATGGAATCTGCGAGTTTTTTTATTCTAATTTATAACGTCTTTCCCCAGAAATCATATTCCTTGCAAATGTATTAACAACCATTTCATAGAAATTCGCAAAAAATATAACGGATGGTGTAAAATGTTGATTAAAATGTTTTTAAATTCAAAATGATGAATGTTACGAAATTTTGATGATGGATTTCAGTATTTCAATAGAAATTATGGAGAATTAATTCTAAATTTCAAAAGTTTTAGAATATGTAAACGTTGAATATAAATTGGAACATTGTAGTGAAAATTGCAAAGTTTTTATTATGAATACAATATTTCAATGGAATTAGAAAACAATCATAAAGTATAAATAAGTTTACATTATCACTATGACAAATACAATAATAAATAAGCAAATAAGTAAATAAAGAAATAAATCAGTTTTATTGGAATTATGTAATTTTAGTTGTGACTTTCATCATTCATCATTCTAAATTACAAAATTGCAATAAATTTATGAAATTTTTATTGTTAATTGATAAATTTCACTGTAAAATGTAAAATATTCAACATTCGTATTATAAATTACAACATTTCAGCAGCGATTATTAAAATTTTATTGTAAATTGCCAAAATTTCACTATAAAATGCAAAATGTCATTGGCATTTCCAAAATTTGTATCGAGTTGTTAAAATGTTTATAGTTATTTGCAGAAAATTTTATGAAAATAAACTTAGGTGGAAATTACGAACTTTTCATTAGAGATTAAAAAATGTTTATTAGATATTATGAAATTCTTATTATAAATACTAAAATTTTACTACATATACATTTTCCTTACAAATTAGAACATTTTATTAAAAATTGCAAAAAGCTAATCAAACCACAGCATATTAAAATTAAATCATGTCGATTGTAAATTAAATTTACAAAAGCTTCAAAATTTTCAATACACTTTTTATTAGAAAGACCAATTTTTTTATAAATTACAAAGATTAATCAATGTGCGAGAATTCATCGAGTCGATTCCAGTTGAGCATGTTCCGTATGAATTTCAGTGAGCACGCTGCGAAAGTGATGGTGGAACTGTTGGGCACCTACACCGCCGAGAACGCATCGCAGGCGCGGGAGGACGCGATCCGCTGCATCGCCACAGCGCTGGGCGACCCCAACACGTTCCTGCTGGACCCGCTGCTGAGCCTCAAGCCGGTCAAGTTCCTGGAGGGCGAGCTGATCCACGACCTGCTGTCGATATTCGTCAGCGAAAATCTCGCCGCCTACCTGAACTTCTTCAAGAACCACAAGGAGTTCGTCACGTCGCAGGGACTGAACCACGAACAGAACATGCAAAAGATGAGACTGCTGAGCTTCATGCAGCTGGCCGAGACCAACAACGAGATCCCCTTTGACTTGATCCAGAGAGAGCTGCAGATCAGCGCCGATGAAGTGGAGAGTTTCATTATCGAAGGTAAATGGAACGGTGTAAAAGCAGTACTATACTCGTGCCGTCAAGAGTGATAAAGACTCGTATTATGTTTCTCAACACATGTTTACTATTTCATTTCATTCTATTCTACTTATCTTAAGAAAACCTAATGAATTTATATACACTGGCGAGCAAAAAATAGAGGTCACTTTAAAATTATGACTTATTTTTTGGATTTTTTTTGTTTTAACTTTATGTTTGCAAATTGTAAACCAAAGTAGGCGTTTAATAATACATTTCCTGACAAATGTATTCTACAAAATTGCAGGAATGGAATAATATCTACCAAAATGTGATCGTTAATTTAATTCAAAGAGTTCCTCGTCGACTTCAATCAGTAATGCAAGAGGGGGTAATACTCGTTATTAGTGATAACTTTTTTTCATTATTTATTTTCTATATTAGTCCTAGAAACAAAAATTCGAACTTCGTCTGAACTGTAAATTTGTGATATTTCCAAAATAGGCAATAAAAACAATAAATATGCTTTACGATTCAACATTGTTTTTTTTTTAAATTTAATGTGCAAAATACAGTACAATTGTTTACAATTTGCAAACGTAAAGTTAAAACAAACAAAAATCCAAAAATAAGTCATAATTTTAAAATGACCTCTATTTTTTGCTTGCCAGTGTATATATATATATATATATTATTTATATAATGAATATTTTGATTCTTAGTTAAAAAATCACCGTCTGCTTTCATCAGGACTACTACAGTATAGTATTTTGAATACCCCAGCGGAATGGTGTAATCTCTATCACTTGTCTTTTGAATGAAACAATAAATACCAAAATGAGGCCAAGTCTAATATTATTGCAGTAAGTCAATAATTTATGTCGGCGTCACTAAACCTTCATGCCTTCGGCTATTATTAACATCAAGAATTCACGTACTTTTGTGAACTAAAAATTACCAACACAATTAAATATCCTCTGGGGTACTAAAAATACTACAGTACAATCTTTATTAGGGACTTAACAATGGTTTTTCTGCTGTTGCCGCTTTTGTTTTCTGTATCTGAATCGTTGTTTTTCTTATAGTGCTGAAAACCAAGCTGGTGAGGGCCCGCATGGACCAGTCGGCACGTAAAGTCTACGTTACTTCCACCATGCACCGCACGTTCGGCAGGGCCCAGTGGCAACAGCTCCGGGACCTCCTCCACTCGTGGAAGGCAAATTTGGGTTCCGTCCAGGATGGTATGAAGAACATCGCCGCCGCCCAGTTGGAGCTCATGAGCCAGCCTTGACTGCTGTAGGTGCTATTAATGGAATATTTTATAAATAAATAAACAGATTTGAACATTAAGTTGCCTCTTTGCAGTTTTAGTTCGAAAATCGCATTTGTTGCATTAGATTTGCGATAAATTGTGCTGTAAAAACGAGATTTTTGTCGATTTATCTAATGGTTAAAATCGCATTTGTTGTTTAAGACATGGAATTTGTTGCATTAGATTTGACATTGCGATAAATTGTGCCGTAAAAACGAGATTTTTGTCGATTTATCTAATGGTTTATAAACATCTGAAAAGGGGATTGTGAAAAAAAATAGACATCTACCCGTTTTCATTTTTCTTCGGCTCTTTCTCAGTTAAAAATGTACCAATAATTAATTACACATAATAAATTGTATAGTTTAACTAAATATATTTACAAGAGGGTGACAACGTAAATTTAGATTTAAATTATGGACAATGTTTACATTACACTTCATAATTAATGACCGCACTAATGAAATGTCAAGTTACAACATGCCAAAGCCCTTTGAATAATTGATCGCCTTCACGAGCCGATCTTTCAACTTCTCCTTGGTCAGGTATTCCGGCAGTAGGAGGACGTTGAAGCAGGTGTGCGCCGTGGGAAGCCTGTCCGAGTCGGGACCGTTCCGTGCGATCACCAGCTTCAGCTTGCTGAGGCCGCCTATGGGCACCCTGTCTGAGCCGGTCGTGAACTGCAGCAGCTTGCGCTTGTCTTCCAGCGAGAGCGCGTGCACCACCGACCAGAAATGCTTGATTATCAGGGTGGCGTTTGTGTAGCCCCCGTCATATTCGGTCGCGTCTTCCAGCTCGTCAAAGTCAAAGTTCTACAAAAAAAAACAGCCGTGAGGTTTAAGGGGAGCAAAGAAGTTACGTGCACTAACCTTGCTGCCGCATATCAGCAGCTCGACCTCTTCCGGACGGAAGAGCTGCTCCAGCGGAGACTCGTCCGTAACCATTTGGAACCCTTTGTAAAACGCCTTGAACTGCTTCTCCACGGATTTGTTAAGCAAAAAGTCGGCGTACAGATCCACGAACTCGTGTTTGCTCTTCAAGGTGACGCTCACTTGATCGCCGTCCTCCTTCAGGTCGTAGTGCAGCAGGGTGCCGAATACGTCCTGATAGCTCACCCTGAACGTCTGCATGAACACGTCTTCCAGGTCCGGCTCGCTGTATTCCAGCATCTGTTTTAGGCTGTTGTACAGCGTCTGGAAAGAGGACCACACGGTAAAATAAATGATTGCAGGGGGGAGAGTGCTTATCACCCACGGGATTCCAATCCAAGAGGTCCTCGAACGACCCCTTCTTGCCCATCAGCTTTCTGTACAGCACCATCGGGAAACTGACCGCCAATATGATGTTGTTGTAAATCGCCAGGCCCAAGACGATCCCTATGAGTGTGAATTGGGCTTCCGTTTCAAAGCTCGTCGGGTTGAACCACGCCGTGTGCGACTCGTTTTGGTAGGTGAACATTGCATAGTCCGGGTTGAATATCTCCTCGATGACCAGCTGGAAGAACTCTTTCGACACACCGCCCTCGTCTATTCCCTGCTCACCTTCAAACTCTACCACCAACTGCTTCTTCAGATCGAGCGGATTCTCCATTGCAATCATCTCCAGCTAATTAACATAACCACATAATTTACTTAAAACATTTAACAACCATTAAACATAAAACAACAAACATTTAACAACCATCGTTAAATCGGTTAAAACATTTAACAACCATCGTGTAAAACCACGAAATACATTAAACTAAAGATATAACTTTAATAGGCCATTGAAAAACTTGGTAATTAGATAGGGGTTTACCTCGACTAGAGCGTCTTCAATTATGTGATCCCGGCGGACCCTTAGCCTTAAATACGGATTGGACGGCGTCCCCGAAACGTTCTGAATGAAGCTGATCCTCCTCTCGGAGAACATCCTGATCCTGTTGTCGTAGTAGAGCCCCATCGTTTTCGTGGCCGGCGTCAGTATGAACGGGTAGTTCATGAAACTGAACCTGCTCGTCTCGCTTTTGTAATTGGCAAAGTCCCTGTCCATCTCGACGACGTCGCTCAGGGGCTCGTTGTAGAATTCGGTGAACGGCAGGTACGGCTTGCGGCAGTCCAGCACGTGGATGCCCAGTTCCAGAGCTGCCGGGGCACATTGATGCGTGAAAACAAGTGAACAATGAAAGGCGAGTTTCCTGTCTTACCGAGTTCGTCTACAGGCGGCGTGGTCTTGTGTAACTTGGTGCCCATGTACGAGTCGTCGAAGGCCTCCTCTTGCCTCAGGTCGGGCGATTCCAGTACACCCGCCAGTATGTTCGCGTAGTAGACCACCTGTAGGAGTTTGAAAAATCACGTAAGAATAATTAAGTCACTAATAGGCATGGACACCATTAACAGGGCAATTCTTGAATGCAGAATTGAAAATAGGTATTCTTTGAATATAATAATATAATATATAATTTGAAAAAAAATTTTTTCAGAAATCTCTTGGAATACCACGAAAATGTTTAGCAATTGTTAAAAATCATGTGAAGTAATAATTAGTGACTAAATTTTCAGAGTATTCCACGAAAATTCTAAAAAAATCTTGGTAATTAAACAAATATGTATTCGAATATCGTGAAAATATCTTTGACAAGGCGGAAAGACCCCATATGGGGTCGATAGCCCAATAAAGATCGATTATATATATATTTCTTTATTGTATTTTAATCAAAATTCTGTGTTTTTTATAATATTTTGAATATAATATATTATTTGAATATAATTAAATTTATAATTTAAATACCCACAGTAGAATTATAATCTAATTGACAAAAATATTTAATCACTAAACTAGACTTTGTTCTTTTAGTACTACTAAACTAGTATTTGTTTAAAAGTTTCAAATCTAGACTTGATCATGGGTATGTTATGTTTATATTTATTAGATAACAAGAATTGCATATATAGATGATAAAAATGTAAGTGCACATAGCACTTAAAAAAAAACTATATAATTTGATGTTAAAATATATTAAGGATTATTTTCTAATGATTTTTGCAGCACTTTTTGATTTTTTAAGACCTTTATTGGAGTATTATTCCTTTCTTACAATATCCTATCATATAACCATCATAATGCCGGTGCTGCAGAAAGGTTGTTTACGGTAGGGCCCCAGAATAATTATTTTATTTGGGACCCGTAAAAAAGGCGAAAAGTTAAATATCCACTTAAGTTGTAAAAACCAAAAAGCACAGGGACTACTATAGATAATGTTTTTTAAATCTTTAATTTTTAGATTTCTTAGCAAATCTATAGAATTCTTCGGAATGTTTATGAAAATTTTTGAGTTTTTCATAATTTTATTAAAGTAATTCTGGTGTTGTTTCCCATATACAGGGTGAGTGGGGAGGAATGGACCAAACTCCAGGAGTGTATTGCACAAGTGAAAATAATTTTTAAAAAATTAAACTTTTTATCTGTTTTTCATTTGTTTTCAAGTTAAAGTTTCAAATCTTGAATATGCAAATATGGTTTTTGTCTATGGTTTTTGTAATGGGAGTGCTACAGCTGCTGTTGAAGGATATCGCCAACAGTTTCCACATCAGAAAACTCCGGATAAAAACGTATTTATCCGACTTTTCAACAAACTGTTCAAAAGTATAACTTAAAAACAAATGAAAATCGGATAACAACATTTCAGTTCTTTAAATTTATTTTCACATGTACAATACACTGCTGGAGTTTGGTACGTTTCTCCCGACTCACCCTGTATTATAAAATATGTATGGAATTTTTAATATACTATTGGAAGCATTTTGTTATTTATATTAATTAATTATGTGTCTCCTGAAAAATTTAACAAATTAGACATACAAGGTTTTTAAAGAATATTGTTTTATGTAAAAACATAACTATCGAAGGCCTACCTTCATGAGCTTAGTGGCCGAAGTCACAACATTCTCATCTTGTACATAAAAGCCTTCGTTAAATGCGGTTAGGATCACCCTGAGGGTGACGAGCTGCTGCAGGTTCTCGAGGAGAGACCTTAGGCTGCTGCAGCCGGGGCCCGACCACGCCAGCGCCAGCCTGGCCTGGACGTCGACGGTGATCCACTTGGTGGCCCTGCACAGCGCCGGGAACGCCGTCTCCAGAAAGTCCCCCGAACCTGTAAGCAGCGCGCAGTGACCATCGTGAACGTGAACTTGAACCACTTGACCAACGTGAATTACGTGAACACCGCCGTCGCAGTTTGCACTCACCCAAGGCGGGGATCTCGAAGACGACCAGCAGCACGTGCAGGATGTCGTCGGTGCTGTACAGATTTTGGTTCCTGCTCTGCAGCTCCATCTGCAGGTACCCGGCCAACGTGACCAGCGCGTTGACGAGCGCGCTCTCGAAGATCGAGCTCTGCAGCTTGAACAGCGCCCTGTAGGCCCGTCGGAGGGACGGGAAGTCGAGCGGCATTTTCGTGAGCGACGCCTCGGCGCTCGACGTGCTGACGCAGCTGTCCTCGTCCTTGTCCTTCTCCCCCTCGAGTGACCGCACGTCCTCCTTTTTTAAGCTGCCGAAGTCTCCTGCAACCGAGCGATTAAGTATGTGAGCGGAAGGGTCGCCGCACGTACCTGTCGCCCTGTCCAGCATGGCGTCGATCGGGGAGTGGACGTGCGTCTGCCGGAAGCTCCTGCACAGCGAGCCTATGCTGCTGTACACCTCGCCCAGCGTCCTGATGAGCTTCGAGTAGCACTTTGTCTCCTCGCACTCGTCGATGATCTCGTAGAGCCGCTCCTCGGTCAGGTACGGGACCGTTTCGCCTAAACGGGAAACGGAACGGTCACGGACGGCGAATCGCGGGCGCCGGGCATACTTACACATGTGGACGTCTGTTTTGCTGTTGGACTTGCTGGAGGACTCAATGTTAAACTGCAAACTCATATCGTTACAAGGGATATTTGTGCTCGCGGGCGACGACAGTACGTTTTTACTCAGCACGACGCCGTCGGTCTCGGCGTCGGACAGCACGCTGCTCTGGGTCTTGGCCATTTTGTTGGGGTGCCTCTCGCACAGCCTGGCATCCTGCGAGAACAGCTGTATGGCCCTGGCCGCGGCCTGGTTGGGGGTTAAGTTTCTAACCTGCAAGCCGAAACGCAGTGTAATGGTTTACAGTTTTGGAGTGTCTGGCTTTTGTTGGGCGGCATGGGCGTGCTTGCCAAATTTTTTGCTGTTTACTTTGTGGCCGTGAAAATACAAGTCATCGTGCAGGGTGATGATCTCCACGAGTCACAATGTGTGTACATACTTAAAACCTTAAAATAAATTGCAGCAAAACATTAAATGCAATGTATACAGGGTGAGTCGGTAGGAACGGACCAAACTCCAGGAGGGTATTATACACATGAAAATAATTTTTAAAAAATTCATGTTTTTATCCGATTTTCATTTGTTTTCAAGTTATAGTTTCAAATCTTGAATATGCAAATGTGGTGTTTGTCTACGGGTTTTGTAATGGCAGCGCTACAGCTGCTAATGAAAGATCTCGTCAATGGTTTCCACATCAGAATACTCTAGATAAAAATGTATTTATCCGACTTTTCAACAAACTGTTCGAAACTATCACTTGAAAACAAATGAAAATTGGATAACATTTGAGTTTTTTAAATCTTTTTTACGTGTACAATACACTTCTGGAGTTTGGTCCGTTCGTCCTGACTCACCCTGTATAATTCAAAGATTTCTAATGCTGCGCTGTGATAATTGCTATTGCTATAGGCATGTGTATTGATACTAATGAAAACGGCCATAGCAATAGCATTGTCACAGGGTAGCGTGAGAAATGTAGGAATAGGGCTATTAGTGGACTTAATGTACCTCTCCACTAGATGCGCAGTACTGGTTATCACATTTAGGATTCCCACATCCGTCAGTCAGCTGATAGAAGTACCTTTCTATCAGCTTCTTAGCGGCTGCCCGTTTCATTTTGTCTTCGGTTTTCTCCAATATCGTGCTGACAATCTTGTCGGTGCTGCTGGACGAGGCCTCTTGGTCGTTCCTAAACACAGGAAGATGCGGAAATCTGAATGGTCCACCGGGGTGCCTTGCCTGTGCGCCAGCAAATAAAAGAATGAGCGTTCCCTCGGGGATTGTCACGGGCCATTCGTTGGGGGACTGTTGTGTCGCTCGGTTCAATTGAATGCGAAGGGAGCCCGTAACACTGCTCGAATGCCAGATTAGGCGGGCCCCACAGCTGTGGCCCCCTTACTCATCGAGATGACATTCAAATTTGACATTAAACAACATAACCTTAAACTTCTAATTTTACTTCAATGAAGGGAACAGATCGCGAGGAGGCGTTTCAGGCAGGCGGAATTATCGCTATCCTCGGGGCGGCCGTTTATGAGTTAAATGAGACACGTAAATATCTACCTTGAAGCTTCGTCTTCTCCAGTATTTTTACCAGAAGAGCTCATAGAACTTAGATACTTAATAATAGATCCTAACAGAAAAGTGAAAACAATTAACATACTAGTTACTACAGAACTGAAGTCTGCCCCCCAATTGCGCGCACCAACACACAAAAGTCTCGGGACGAGATGTGTTATTTAGCTATTTAGCTATTTTAGCTGACTGGCGATGTCGATGTGAACCGTATGCCTTTGTGCAAGGGGTGTAACGTGAAAACGTGCTGTTTACGAATTTAATTGCGTACAGCTGCTCGCAGAAGAGGCGCCGAAATTTGTCTTTGCAGCTCGGTTCCTCGTCTGTGGCTCGTTCACTCGTAAATCGCTCCTTGGCACGTCCACCATAAAACTTATATAGATAATAACATAATCTATATTTGCGACCATTTATACTTTGTATACTGGTTATGGCTAATTATGTGGAGCAAGGTACAGAAAGATCCCCAGTGGGTCCCCCCAAGAAAAGGTGGTTGCAAGTTTGGAATTTACAAGTTGGCAATTCGCCAAACTATAATTTTTAAACTATATAATATAATAATAAACTATATAATTACAGTTCAATACATTATACTTGCCTGTTTAATGGGACAAATAAGAATCTGCATTACAAGTTTTTCAACTACAAATATAAGACACAAACTTTGACACAAACAATAGACTTACGCATTGCAGATTCAGCTAGCCTCAGTACTGGCGTATATTGGGTTGCATACCATTGAGGTCTCGTCACCCATAAATGGTATAGGTAATTGCGTAAACGGCAGCCAAGATAACTCATGAACAGGCCAACATAATTACAATCAAAGACCTGATTTAGAAAGCTTAAACACTTATCTACAATTGGGTCGAGCAGTTTTAAGAAATATTAAAATCGTGATTAGTTATGTTGATTTAAAGAACGGCATGATTAACTGATTTGTGAATTTTTTTTCTGTATTTATTTAATTAAGATAGGGTACATATAAATTAATTGCGAATAAATCTAACTGCTAAGGCAATATTGGCATTTCCATGAGTTTGTTGTTTGAATTAGTTACCAATTGTATATACATTGCCAAAATAAATTTTAATGGAGTGGTGTACATTTTGTCTGCACCCTGTATGATACAGTAAAAACAATAATATATGGTAATTGTGTGGTGCAGTTATAAATTTTAATAGATAAAGTAACTTAACTTACTTTTACTTAAAGTTCACTTTTGTTAAAGCGTAGTTTATTATGAAATGGGCTGTTATTCGGATTTATAATTCTTAAGATTAACAATTCTTACCCTATGAAATCCATACCAAATACGGTCTCTCCTCCACCAACAGGGTCAAAAATATGTAAATTTCATCAAATAAAAAAAAGGAGGCGGAAAGACCCCATATGGGGTCGATAGCCCAATAAAGATCGATTATATATATAAAAAAAAAGATTTCAAATTTTTCTTAGGAAATTAGTATTTGGATTAGTTTAGGTTATTCCTTGGATTAGGTTCACTTTAGCATATTCTTTGATTAGGTTATAAACATGTTGGTTATGTAAGTGTGGAACATCTTGGGTGATACTTTATTAAAAAGGTAACAATAGAACCTTTAATACAAAAATTACTTTATATTGTTAAATTACACTCTCATTGTGAACGTTTATTACTAATTAGTAATTACCATTTTGTTAAAACTTTGCAGGAAGATCGTGATTTCAATCTTATTATTTACTTGCCACAGACGGCCTAATTTGTGTATATACCTATTAATAAAACCTAATATACATAACGAGTAACAACTGTATATTTTGATTATTAACCGTAAACTGTTATATCTTGGTTGGCCTTCTCGCACACGAACTGCCGATGATTGAAGGATGAAATCATTGCAATTTTTTACTAGTACTTGGCTCGTTGTGCATCATTGTGCCTTGACCACAGCCGGTGAAACTAATGCTTGTATTCCCATAAAATATTTGATTGCCCTGAAACAAACCCGTTAAAGACATTTCATACGCATTCGCCCAGGACGGAATTTAATTACCTTTTACATGTAAGCCTTGACATAAAAGTTTCCAAAGAGTACTATGAACGAGAGCATATATATAATGAGGGTGTAATGCATCCACAGGGGAAAGTCGCAACCTGTCCTTAAGCCGTTAATACCAAGGCACATGTAAATTGAATCTGAAACACAGACAGACACATAGAAATGTTTAAATTGTTGAGCACATTATGATAAATTATAAGCAATACATATAAATATATAATTGTGTATGCTCTTCTCCATGCGTAAATTGAATGTAAAATACAGACAGACACATGGAAATGTTTAAATTGTTGAGCGCATTGGCTTTATGTTAAATTATAAGCAATACACATAAATATAAAATTGTGTATGCTTTTCTCCATGCCTAAATTAGAATCGTATTTAAACTTATTTACCAATTGTAGGATAGTCAGGTACTTCTTCCACCAGAGATATCTAGCGACCGCAGGTCCTAACGCTGATAGCCCATAATACGAATACATCATCACATGTATGCCAGAATTAACCATCGCCGGTAAGAACGCTGCAAAAGTAGGCACGACGATTAAAGTCATTTGAGCGATACGAGACCGTTGCACTCACTGGGAACCCACTTGATTCCTGTCCACCACAGGGAAAACATGGTCGAATGATGGTACTCGTGGAGGAAGGTCAGCTGCTGCTCCTTCTTCCGGAGTATAAAGAAGAAGGTATCGCAAAATTCTAGCAGCTTGGAAAAATAGTACCACCAAACAGCGTTTGTAATCTGGACAGAGCAAGGTATGACACACACGGACACAAAGCGGAACGTCTGCTGCAAAAACTGACCTGCAACTCGTCCGGATGATCCCTCTGCCGGCAAGGCTCGCACACGTAGCTGTACCTTAACCTCGTCGAGGCCGTCAGCAGCTGACCAAAACAGATATTAACAATTAGTCTTGGGCTCGACTATTAATGAAATTGTCGGTCAAGCGAATGGGACGTTCGCTTGCCCAGTTTATAGAATGTCTTGCCGCTGGCTCCCACACTAACCTATAAACTTTGTCAGTTTGCTTTGCTTTTATTCTATTTTATTCTATTTTACTTTATTGTATTGCACATATATGTATTGTTTAGTATCTGTTTCTGTTCGAAGCGAAATAATTTTTATTTAAATTGTCGGTCAAGAGTAACTATAGCTTTCTATTAGGAAACAGTAATTTGTATTATGAGAAAATATAACTAATGAACCGCTAGTTTGGCTAACAGGTTAGAATGCTTGCTTAGCATGCACGAAGACCTGGGTTCGAGCCCCAGTACAGGTAGTACATTTGTACTGAGAAACTAGTGCCATTCGCCTTTGGGAACTCATTAACAGCGCTCTAGAGATTGGGGGCGAATTTCTAGAGTAACAAGCCCTAACTCAATACCCACATTTACACAAATCACACGGCAGAAGGACCCACGTTTGACCCACGGACCCACGGAAATTCCCACAGGGTATTTGGAGCTAATGTTGTTGCGACCGACCACCTTCTTTTTTTTGTTCCAATATCATGAATTATAACGGAGTATTCTTGTCTGCACATAAATCCGATTAGGTGATCAGAAATCATTTTTAATATGTATATGTATGTATATATATATATATATATATGTATGTATGTATATGTATGTATGTATATATGTATATAATGCATATGAAAATTTGAAATGCATATCACAGGCAACTTCAAAGGACAACTGGAGACTGGTTTCAAACATGTCTGTGAACATCTCTGGACATTTTCTTGCTTGAATTAACAGAGCTTTTAAATACAAATGCTAGAATTTATACATACATACATACATAATCCATCCCTCTTTTACCCATTGGGTGTCTAGAATTTATAGATAAATAAATAAGTTAGAATTAGCTAGAATTAGTTAGATGCAGGGGCGGATGGGCCATACGGGAAAATGGGAAATTTCCCGATGGGCCGGTAGCCATCCCGAATGTTGGGCCGGAAGCCCCAGAATTTTCCCAGATCCGACGACAAGTTTATTAATAATTTTGATTTAATGTATTAACACAAGGCGGAAAGGCCCCATGTGGTCGATAGCCCAATGAAGATTGTTTATATATGTATTAACACAGTGGTTCCCAAACTTTTTCGCCTCGCAGCTCCCTTTTTGAACTAGGATTTTCCATGGATCCTTTCCGTTTCCATCATATTTTTTGCAAATTTTTATGAAATATAAAATAATTTGGCGAGGAATATAAATTGTGTAGATAGCCGTTATAATTTTCAACTAAAAATTGGCAGGTTCCATTAATCTTTGTAATTTATAAAAAAAATTGGTATTTCTAATAAAAAATGTATTGAAAATTTTGAAGCTTTTGTAAATTTAATTTACAATCGACATGATATAATTTTAATATGCTGTGGTTTGATTAGCTATTTGCAATTTTTAATAATATGTTCTAATTTGTAACAAAAATGTATATGTAGTAAAATTTTTGTATTTATAATAAGTATTTCATAATTTCTAATAAACATTTTGTAATCTCTAATGAAAAGTTCGTAATTTCCACCTAAGTTTATTTTCATAAAATTTTCTGCAAATAACTATAAACATTTTAACAACTCGATACAAATTTTGGAAATGCCAATGACATTTTGCATTTTATAGTGAAATTTTGGCAATTTACAATAGAATTTTAATAATCGCTGCTGAAATGTTGTAATTTATAATACGAATATTGAATATTTACATTTTACGGTGAAATTTATCAATTAACAATAAAATTTTCATAAAGTTATTGGAATTTGGTAATTTAGAATGATGAATGATGAAAGTCACAACGAAAATTTCATAATTCCAATAAAACTTATTTATTTCTTTCTTTACTTATTTGCTTATTTATTATTGTTTGTTATAGTGATAATGTAAACTTATTTATACTCTATGATTGTTTTCTAATTCCATTGAAATATTGTATTCATAATAAAAACTTTGCAATTTTCACTACAAAGTTCCAATTTATATTCAACGTTTACAAATTCTAAAACTTTTGAAATTTATAATTAATTCTCCATAATTTCTATTGAATACTGAAATCCATCATCAACATTTCGTAACATTCACCATTTTGAATTCAAAAACATTTTAATCAACATTTTACACCATCCGTTATATTTTTTGCGAATATCTATGAAATGGTTGTTAATACATTTGCAAGGAATATAATTTCTGGGGAAAGACGTTATAAATTAGAATAAAAAAACTCGCAGATTCCATTGATCTTTGCAATTTATGAAAAGTCTAGTAATTATATTAAACAATTCTAATGAAAATTTTGTAATTTCCAATTCATTGCATTTTGCAAGCGAGATATTTCAATGAGAATTTTATGGTTTGGTGAACCTGCAATTTGTAATAAAATATCAAAATTTGACATTTGCAATGAAAACTTCATGGCGTCTCTTTGTAATTTTGTACATAATTTTGTATTTTGCATTAATATTTTTGCAAATTTCTGTCAGAATATTAATAACTTAGTGAGTTATATGTTTTAAGGATAAAGTTTTTTTATAATTTATACTAAAAATTTCAAATTTTAATTTAACATTGAAATTTATAATTAATATTTTCGTATTTACTATAAGAATTTTATCATTTCCAACTAAATTCTATCATTTATCATGATAACTTTGTTATTTCATTTGAGTTTTGGAATTTATAATATACATTTTTTACTTTCATGTAAAAATTCAAATCAAGTTTCAAGTTCATTTTCATTTAGTAAGTTTTTATTTTTAATTTTTATGTGTATATTATGCAGGTTCTCCCGCTGGTAAATATTATTATTATTATAATTTTCAATATAAATTGTATAATGCAAATGACGATTTTGTGTTTTGATTAATATTTTACAATTTAAATTATAATTTGTACTGTAAAATTTGTAAAAGTAATAATGTTGATTACATTTTTTTAATTATTAATTTTTTTCTTTCATGTTCAAAAAATTTCTGCAAATAACATGTTAACAACTTTGTGAGGGGTATGCTTTCGGGATAAAACTCCAATAATTAAAAAAAAAATTGCTGGGTCTAATAAAACTTTGTAATTTTAATGAAGATTTTATAATTACAATTAAATTTTCTTAGTCAAAGCATGAATTCTAATTACCTAATCTTTTCATATTTTATTTAATATGATTGAAAGCAGTACAGTAATCGCACATTTTAGGAATCTCTGTATTAATAAATAAATAAGTATTATGAAAAACTTAAGGTATTAAATTTTATATTGATTTTTTCTTTATGGGGAGTACTTTCTCTTAGTTATGTAATCTTTTTATTGGATGTTCTTCACCCAACTT
Organism: Othius punctulatus; assembly: GCA_951805005.1. NCBI lineage: Eukaryota > Metazoa > Arthropoda > Insecta > Coleoptera > Staphylinidae > Othius > Othius punctulatus. The sequence continues at coordinate 717,285 of OX638143.1, read as the reverse complement.
GTTTCGACAGAGTAAAGAGTAGTTATGGTTAAAATTAGCTATGGTCATTGATTAACTAAATTTCTATACTCACTGCTATGGTTGCAGACAATTCATAATGTGGGGAGTTTCAGTTATTGTTGCTTCAATTAATTGCAATTTCTATTTCAATTAGTTGAAAACCAATAAAAATAAAGTGTTTGGTGTAAATTGAAAGTGTTTGTGAATACCACTTGGTGAAACATGATGTTTAGGTTAGGTATATCAACACTTGGTGAAAGTTTCAGTAGGTTGTGCACACTCAAATAACTCTTGTAAAGTTAATTTTCGTGGTGAAATTCGATATTCGCGTGAACTGGAATGTACAGTAATTGATTTATAACAAATATTTTGCTAAATAAATAAATGTTTGGGCATTGGCAGTTAGGCAACCAACATTGCACATAATATAAGCTGCTCTGTGATTGGTCAACTTCGCCGGCCGGATACCAATTGTTAAAATTGTTGCTAGTTCCGGTTGGAGGTACCGCCATATTGTAGCGTTTGTTTGATTGTCGTGTGCAAGTTAGTGTTAATAGTGCAGCATTTCCATGTATCGGGGCCCCCTAGAGCCCCCCCAGGATTGCTATCGGTGAGTTTAACCTCCATTCCAACTTAGTGAATAAGCGATTTGTGCGCAGGGGGGTAGACACGTCCCTTAGGAGCATAAACGCAAGCAGGGTACGAACGGCGCTAAAAACCGACGCTAAACTTGCTCAGCCGAAATAACGCCTGCAAGGGGGCCCGAGCCCCCGCATTTATCAGTTATGTGCCCGTAACGTCCCCCACGCAATTCCACGAAGCTGCGTTGCGTATTTTTCAAATAATCGCGCTTTTCCGAAGCAAGTTCCGACGAGAAAATACAGTTCGCAAGGGGGCCGAAGCCCCCCGCATTTCACTAGTTATGGGTCCTTAACGGCGCACACGAAATTTTATGAACGTACGACTTATAGTTTTCGAATAATTGCACATTTTCGAAAACAGGCGCCAAGCTAACCCCAACCGAAATATCGCTCGCAAGGGGGCCCCAGCCCCCGCATTCCACTAGTTAGGGCCCCATGAAGTGGGGTTGAATTTAAACATTCCCTGATGTACACCAGTTTCTATACCATTTCAAGTTCAAATTGAGACCAATCAATTTCAAATTGAGGCCAATCAAGTTCACATTGAGGCCAATCAATTTCAAATTGATACCAATCAATTTCAAATTGAGGCCAATCAATATCAAGTTGAGAGTAAACAAATCAATTTTATTATGACAACTTGATATTGTTTAGTGTCAACTTGATTTTGTTTAGTCTCAATTTGAAATTGATTGGTCTCAATTTGAAATTGATTGGTATCAATTTGAACTTCATTTATCTCAATTTGAACTTGAAAAGGTATAGAAATGTGCATTGCCACTATGCATATTTCTTATTGAACATTTCAGTGGATGATGCTAATCCACAGCATGTATAACTAAATGTGTATTTTAACATTTTATCCTCAGAATAAGCGAGATTGAAAAATTAGGGGGTCGAAATTAAATAACCTCTAATAAAGTTGTAAACAAAGACCACTTATGTATATATTTCACTTAATACGCTTTCAAAAAATCCCAGAATCACACAACAAGTATAACTAAATCTGTCTTTTAATATCTTATCCTCAGAATAAGCAACAATGAAAAATTAGGGGGTCGAAATCTATAATATAAAAAAAAGTACATTTTTGTCTATATTTCTCTTATTAGTTATTCAAATTATTCCAGAATTACACAGCATGTATAACTAAATGTGTGTTTTAACATTTTATCCTCAGAATAAGCGAGATTTAAAAATTAGAGAGTCGAAATTAAATAACCTCTAATAAAGTTGTAAACAAAGATCACTTATGTATATATTTTACTTAATACACTTTAAAATAATCCCAGAATCACACAACAAGTATAACTAAATCTGTCTTTTAACATCTTATCCTCAGAATAAGAAACAATGAAAAATTAGGGGGTCGAAATCTATAATATATAAAAAAAGTACATTTTTGTCTATATTTCTCTTATTAGTTATTCAAATTATTCCAGAATTACACAGCATGTATAACTAAATGTGTCTTTTAACATTTTATCCTCAGAATAAGCGAGATTTAAAAATTAGAGAGTCGAAATTAAATAACCTCTAATAAAGTTGTAAACAAAGATCACTTATGTATATATTTTACTTAATACACTTTAAAAAAATCCCAGAATCACACAACAAGTATAACTAAATCTGTCTTTTAACATCTTATCCTCAGAATAAGCAACAATGAAAAATTAGGGGGTCGAAATCTATAATATATAAAAAAAGTACATTTTTGTCTATATTTCTCTTATTAGTTATTCAAATTATTCCAGAATTACACAGCATGTATAACTAAATGTGTCTTTTAACATCTTATCCTCAGAATAAGCGAGATTGAAAAATTAGGGGATCGAAATTAAATAACCTCTAATAAAGTTGTAAACAAAGACCACTTATGTATATATTTCACTTAATACACTTTCAAAAAATCCCAGAATCACACAACAAGTATAACTAAATCTGTCTTTTAACATCTTATCCTCAGAATAAGCAGCAATGAAAAATTAGGGGGTTGAAATCTATAATATATTAACAAAGTACATTTTTGTCTATATTTCTCTTATTAGTTATTCAAATTATTCCAGAATTACACAGCATGTATAACTAAATGTGTATTTTCACATTTTATCCTCAGAATAAGCGAGATTGAAAAATTAGGGGGTCGAAATTAAATAACCTCTAATAAAATTGTAAACAAAGACTACTTAAGTATGTATTTCACTTAATACACTTTCAAAAAATCCGGGAATCACACAGAAAGTATAACTGAATGTGTCTTTTAACATCTTATACTCAGAATAAGCAACAATGAAAAATTAGGGGGTCGAAATCTATAATATATAAAAAAGTACATTTTTGTCTATATATCTCTTATTAGGTATTCAAATTATTCCAGAATCACACAGCATGTATAACTAAATGTGTCTTTTAACATCTTATCCTCAGAATAAGCAACAGTGAAAAATTAGGGGGTCGAAATCTATAATATATAAAAAAAGTACATTTTTGTTCATATTTCTCTTATTAGTTATTCAAATTATTCCAGAATTACACAGTATGTATAACTAAATGTGTCTTTTCACATTTTATCCACAGAATAAGCGAGATTGAAAAATTAGGGGGTCGAAATTAAATAACCTCTAATAAAGTTGTAAACAAAGACCACTTATGTATATATTTCACTTGATATGCTTTCAAGAAATCCCAGAATCACACAACTAGTATAACTAAATCTGTCTTTTAACATCTTATCCTCAGAATAAGCAACAGTGAAAAATTAGGGGGTCGAAATCTATAAAATATAAAAAAAGTACATTTTTGTCTATATTTCTCTTATTAGTTATTAAAATTATTCCAGAATTACACAGCATGTATAACTAAATGTGTCTTTTAACATTTTATCCTCAGAATAAGCGAGATTGAAAAATTAGGGGGTCGAAATTAAATAACCTCTAATAAAGTTGTAAACAAAGACCACTTATGTATAT
>OX638143.1:10000-25000 GCA_951805005.1 Othius punctulatus | reverse complement strand
GCGGCCGGACCGCCGCACCTTTCACGCAAGATCCTGACGCTGCAGTCGAGCGGCCGGACCGCCGCACCTTTCACGCAAGATCCTGACGCTGCAGTCGAGCGGCCGGACCGCGGCACCTTGCACGCAAGATCCTGACGCTGCAGTCGAGCGGCCGGACCGCCGCACCTTTCACGCAAGATCCTGACGCTGCAGTCGAGCGGCCGGACCGACGCGCCTTGCACGCAAGATCCTGACACTGCAGTCGAGCGGCCGGACCGCCGCACCTTTCACGCAAGATCCTGACGCTGCAGTCGAGCGGCCGGACCGCGGCACCTTGCACGCAAGATCCTGACGCTGCAGTCGAGCGGCCGGACCGCCGCACCTTTCACGCAAGATCCTGACGCTGCAGTCGAGCGGCCGGACCGCCGCACCTTTCACGCAAGATCCTGACGCTGCAGTCGAGCGGCCGGACCGCCGCACCTTTCACGCAAGAACCTGACACTGCAGTCGAGCGGCCGGACCGCCGCACCTTTCACGCAAGATCCTGACGCTGCAGTCGAGCGGCCGGACCGCGGCACCTTGCACGCAAGATCCTGACGCTGCAGTCGAGCGGCCGGACCGCCGCACCTTTCACGCAAGATCCTGACGCTGCAGTCGAGCGGCCGGACCGACGTGCCTTGCACGCAAGATCCTGACGCTGCAGTCGAGCGGCCGGACCGCCGCACCTTTCACGCAAGATCCTGACACTGCAGTCGAGCGGCCGGACCGCCGCACCTTGCACGCAAGATCCTGACGCTGCAGTCGAGCGGCCGGACCGCCGCACCTTTCACGCAAGATCCTGACGCTGCAGTCGAGCGGCCGGACCGACGCGCCTTGCACGCAAGATCCTGACGCTGCAGTCGAGCGGCCGGACCGCCGCACCTTTCACGCAAGATCCTGACACTGCAGTCGAGCGGCCGGACCGCCGCACCTTTCACGCAAGATCCTGACGCTGCAGTCGAGCGGCCGGACCGACGCGCCTTGCACGCAAGATCCTGACACTGCAGTCGAGCGGCCGGACCGCCGCACCTTGCATGCAAGATCCTGACGCTGCAGTCGAGCGGCCGGACCGCCGCACCTTTCACGCAAGATCCTGACGCTGCAGTCGAGCGGCCGGACCGCCGCACCTTGCATGCAAGATCCTGACGCTGCAGTCGAGCGGCCGGACCGCCGCACCTTTCACGCAAGATCCTGACGCTGCAGTCGAGCGGCCGGACCGCCGCACCTTGCATGCAAGATCCTGACGCTGCAGTCGAGCGGCCGGACCGCCGCACCTTTCACGCAAGATCCTGACGCTGCAGTCGAGCGGCCGGACCGCCGCACCTTTCACGCAAGATCCTGACGCTGCAGTCGAGCGGCCGGACCGCGGCACCTTGCACGCAAGATCCTGACGCTGCAGTCGAGCGGCCGGACCGCCGCACCTTTCACGCAAGATCCTGACGCTGCAGTCGAGCGGCCGGACCGACGCGCCTTGCACGCAAGATCCTGACACTGCAGTCGAGCGGCCGGACCGCCGCACCTTTCACGCAAGATCCTGACGCTGCAGTCGAGCGGCCGGACCGCGGCACCTTGCACGCAAGATCCTGACGCTGCAGTCGAGCGGCCGGACCGCCGCACCTTTCACGCAAGATCCTGACGCTGCAGTCGAGCGGCCGGACCGACGCGCCTTGCACGCAAGATCCTGACACTGCAGTCGAGCGGCCGGACCGCCGCACCTTGCATGCAAGATCCTGACGCTGCAGTCGAGCGGCCGGACCGCCGCACCTTTCACGCAAGATCCTGACGCTGCAGTCGAGCGGCCGGACCGCCGCACCTTGCACGCAAGATCCTGACACTGCAGTCGAGCGGCCGGACCGCCGCACCTTTCACGCAAGATCCTGACACTGCAGTCGAGCGGCCGGACCGCCGCATCTTGCACGCAAGATCCTGACGCTGCAGTCGAGCGGCCGGACCGCGGCACCTTGCACGCAAGATCCTGACGCTGCAGTCGAGCGGCCGGACCGCCGCACCTTTCACGCAAGATCCTGACGCTGCAGTCGAGCGGCCGGACCGACGCGCCTTGCACGCAAGATCCTGACACTGCAGTCGAGCGGCCGGACCGCCGCACCTTTCACGCAAGATCCTGACGCTGCAGTCGAGCGGCCGGACCGCGGCACCTTGCACGCAAGATCCTGACGCTGCAGTCGAGCGGCCGGACCGCCGCACCTTTCACGCAAGATCCTGACGCTGCAGTCGAGCGGCCGGACCGACGCGCCTTGCACGCAAGATCCTGACACTGCAGTCGAGCGGCCGGACCGCCGCACCTTTCACGCAAGATCCTGACGCTGCAGTCGAGCGGCCGGACCGCCGCACCTTTCACGCAAGATCCTGACACTGCAGTCGAGCGGCCGGACCGCCGCATCTTGCACGCAAGATCCTGACGCTGCAGTCGAGCGGCCGGACCGCCGCACCTTTCACGCAAGATCCTGACGCTGCAGTCGAGCGGCCGGACCGACGCGCCTTGCACGCAAGATCCTGACGCTGCAGTCGAGCGGCCGGACCGCCGCACCTTTCACGCAAGATCCTGACGCTGCAGTCGAGCGGCCGGACCGCCGCACCTTTCACGCAAGATCCTGACGCTGCAGTCGAGCGGCCGGACCGCGGCACCTTGCACGCAAGATCCTGACGCTGCAGTCGAGCGGCCGGACCGCCGCACCTTTCACGCAAGATCCTGACGCTGCAGTCGAGCGGCCGGACCGACGCGCCTTGCACGCAAGATCCTGACGCTGCAGTCGAGCGGCCGGACCGCCGCACCTTTCACGCAAGATCCTGACGCTGCAGTCGAGCGGCCGGACCGCCGCACCTTTCACGCAAGATCCTGACACTGCAGTCGAGCGGCCGGACCGCCGCACCTTGCACGCAAGATCCTGACGCTGCAGTCGAGCGGCCGGACCGCCGCACCTTTCACGCGAGATCCTGACGCTGCAGTCGAGCGGCCGGACCGACGCGCCTTGCACGCAAGATCCTGACGCTGCAGTCGAGCGGCCGGACCGCCGCACCTTTCACGCAAGATCCTGACGCTGCAGTCGAGCGGCCGGACCGCCGCACCTTTCACGCAAGATCCTGACGCTGCAGTCGAGCGGCCGGACAGCGGCACCTTGCACGCAAGATCCTGACGCTGCAGTCGAGCGGCCGGACCGCCGCACCTTTCACGCAAGATCCTGACGCTGCAGTCGAGCGGCCGGACCGACGCGCCTTGCACGCAAGATCCTGACGCTGCAGTCGAGCGGCCGGACCGCCGCACCTTTCACGCAAGATCCTGACACTGCAGTCGAGCGGCCGGACCGCCGCACCTTACACGCAAGATCCTGACGCTGCAGTCGAGCGGCCGGACCGCCGCACCTTTCACGCAAGATCCTGACGCTGCAGTCGAGCGGCCGGACCGACGCGCCTTGCACGCAAGATCCTGACGCTGCAGTCGAGCGGCCGGACCGCCGCACCTTTCACGCAAGATCCTGACGCTGCAGTCGAGCGGCCGGACCGCCGCACCTTTCACGCAAGATCCTGACGCTGCAGTCGAGCGGCCGGACCGCCGCACCTTTCACGCAAGATCCTGACACTGCAGTCGAGCGGCCGGACCGGCGCACCTTTCACGCAAGATCCTGACGCTGCAGTCGAGCGGCCGGACCGCCGCACCTTTCACGCAAGATCCTGACACTGCAGTCGAGCGGCCGGACCGCCGCACCTTTCACGCAAGATCCTGACGCTGCAGTCGAGCGGCCGGACCGACGCGCCTTGCACGCAAGATCCTGACACTGCAGTCGAGCGGCCGGACCGCCGCACCTTTCACGCAAGATCCTGACGCTGCAGTCGAGCGGCCGGACCGCCGCACCTTGCACGCAAGATCCTGACGCTGCAGTCGAGCGGCCGGACCGCCGCACCTTTCACGCAAGATCCTGACGCTGCAGTCGAGCGGCCGGACCGACGCGCCTTGCACGCAAGATCCTGACGCTGCAGTCGAGCGGCCGGACCGCCGCACCTTTCACGCAAGATCCTGACGCTGCAGTCGAGCGGCCGGACCGCCGCACCTTTCACGCAAGATCCTGACGCTGCAGTCGAGCGGCCGGACCGCGGCACCTTGCACGCAAGATCCTGACGCTGCAGTCGAGCGGCCGGACCGCCGCACCTTTCACGCAAGATCCTGACGCTGCAGTCGAGCGGCCGGACCGCGGCACCTTGCACGCAAGATCCTGACGCTGCAGTCGAGCGGCCGGACCGCCGCACCTTTCACGCAAGATCCTGACGCTGCAGTCGAGCGGCCGGACCGACGCGCCTTGCACGCAAGATCCTGACACTGCAGTCGAGCGGCCGGACCGCCGCACCTTTCACGCAAGATCCTGACGCTGCAGTCGAGCGGCCGGACCGCGGCACCTTGCACGCAAGATCCTGACGCTGCAGTCGAGCGGCCGGACCGCCGCACCTTTCACGCAAGATCCTGACGCTGCAGTCGAGCGGCCGGACCGCCGCACCTTTCACGCAAGATCCGGACGCTGCAGTCGAGCGGCCGGACCGCCGCACCTTTCACGCAAGAACCTGACACTGCAGTCGAGCGGCCGGACCGCCGCACCTTTCACGCAAGATCCTGACGCTGCAGTCGAGCGGCCGGACCGCGGCACCTTGCACGCAAGATCCTGACGCTGCAGTCGAGCGGCCGGACCGCCGCACCTTTCACGCAAGATCCTGACGCTGCAGTCGAGCGGCCGGACCGACGTGCCTTGCACGCAAGATCCTGACGCTGCAGTCGAGCGGCCGGACCGCCGCACCTTTCACGCAAGATCCTGACACTGCAGTCGAGCGGCCGGACCGCCGCACCTTGCACGCAAGATCCTGACGCTGCAGTCGAGCGGCCGGACCGCCGCACCTTTCACGCAAGATCCTGACGCTGCAGTCGAGCGGCCGGACCGACGCGCCTTGCACGCAAGATCCTGACGCTGCAGTCGAGCGGCCGGACCGCCGCACCTTTCACGCAAGATCCTGACACTGCAGTCGAGCGGCCGGACCGCCGCACCTTTCACGCAAGATCCTGACGCTGCAGTCGAGCGGCCGGACCGACGCGCCTTGCACGCAAGATCCTGACACTGCAGTCGAGCGGCCGGACCGCCGCACCTTGCATGCAAGATCCTGACGCTGCAGTCGAGCGGCCGGACCGCCGCACCTTTCACGCAAGATCCTGACGCTGCAGTCGAGCGGCCGGACCGCCGCACCTTGCATGCAAGATCCTGACGCTGCAGTCGAGCGGCCGGACCGCCGCACCTTTCACGCAAGATCCTGACGCTGCAGTCGAGCGGCCGGACCGCCGCACCTTGCATGCAAGATCCTGACGCTGCAGTCGAGCGGCCGGACCGCCGCACCTTTCACGCAAGATCCTGACGCTGCAGTCGAGCGGCCGGACCGCCGCACCTTTCACGCAAGATCCTGACGCTGCAGTCGAGCGGCCGGACCGCGGCACCTTGCACGCAAGATCCTGACGCTGCAGTCGAGCGGCCGGACCGCCGCACCTTTCACGCAAGATCCTGACGCTGCAGTCGAGCGGCCGGACCGACGCGCCTTGCACGCAAGATCCTGACACTGCAGTCGAGCGGCCGGACCGCCGCACCTTTCACGCAAGATCCTGACGCTGCAGTCGAGCGGCCGGACCGCGGCACCTTGCACGCAAGATCCTGACGCTGCAGTCGAGCGGCCGGACCGCCGCACCTTTCACGCAAGATCCTGACGCTGCAGTCGAGCGGCCGGACCGACGCGCCTTGCACGCAAGATCCTGACACTGCAGTCGAGCGGCCGGACCGCCGCACCTTGCATGCAAGATCCTGACGCTGCAGTCGAGCGGCCGGACCGCCGCACCTTTCACGCAAGATCCTGACGCTGCAGTCGAGCGGCCGGACCGCCGCACCTTGCATGCAAGATCCTGACGCTGCAGTCGAGCGGCCGGACCGCCGCACCTTTCACGCAAGATCCTGACGCTGCAGTCGAGCGGCCGGACCGCCGCACCTTGCATGCAAGATCCTGACGCTGCAGTCGAGCGGCCGGACCGCCGCACCTTTCACGCAAGATCCTGACGCTGCAGTCGAGCGGCCGGACCGCCGCACCTTTCACGCAAGATCCTGACGCTGCAGTCGAGCGGCCGGACCGCGGCACCTTGCACGCAAGATCCTGACGCTGCAGTCGAGCGGCCGGACCGCCGCACCTTTCACGCAAGATCCTGACGCTGCAGTCGAGCGGCCGGACCGACGCGCCTTGCACGCAAGATCCTGACACTGCAGTCGAGCGGCCGGACCGCCGCACCTTTCACGCAAGATCCTGACGCTGCAGTCGAGCGGCCGGACCGCGGCACCTTGCACGCAAGATCCTGACGCTGCAGTCGAGCGGCCGGACCGCCGCACCTTTCACGCAAGATCCTGACGCTGCAGTCGAGCGGCCGGACCGACGCGCCTTGCACGCAAGATCCTGACACTGCAGTCGAGCGGCCGGACCGCCGCACCTTTCACGCAAGATCCTGACGCTGCAGTCGAGCGGCCGGACCGCCGCACCTTTCACGCAAGATCCTGACACTGCAGTCGAGCGGCCGGACCGCCGCATCTTGCACGCAAGATCCTGACGCTGCAGTCGAGCGGCCGGACCGCCGCACCTTTCACGCAAGATCCTGACGCTGCAGTCGAGCGGCCGGACCGACGCGCCTTGCACGCAAGATCCTGACGCTGCAGTCGAGCGGCCGGACCGCCGCACCTTTCACGCAAGATCCTGACGCTGCAGTCGAGCGGCCGGACCGCCGCACCTTTCACGCAAGATCCTGACGCTGCAGTCGAGCGGCCGGACCGCGGCACCTTGCACGCAAGATCCTGACGCTGCAGTCGAGCGGCCGGACCGCCGCACCTTTCACGCAAGATCCTGACGCTGCAGTCGAGCGGCCGGACCGACGCGCCTTGCACGCAAGATCCTGACGCTGCAGTCGAGCGGCCGGACCGCCGCACCTTTCACGCAAGATCCTGACGCTGCAGTCGAGCGGCCGGACCGCCGCACCTTTCACGCAAGATCCTGACACTGCAGTCGAGCGGCCGGACCGCCGCACCTTGCACGCAAGATCCTGACGCTGCAGTCGAGCGGCCGGACCGCCGCACCTTTCACGCGAGATCCTGACGCTGCAGTCGAGCGGCCGGACCGACGCGCCTTGCACGCAAGATCCTGACGCTGCAGTCGAGCGGCCGGACCGCCGCACCTTTCACGCAAGATCCTGACGCTGCAGTCGAGCGGCCGGACCGCCGCACCTTTCACGCAAGATCCTGACGCTGCAGTCGAGCGGCCGGACAGCGGCACCTTGCACGCAAGATCCTGACGCTGCAGTCGAGCGGCCGGACCGCCGCACCTTTCACGCAAGATCCTGACGCTGCAGTCGAGCGGCCGGACCGACGCGCCTTGCACGCAAGATCCTGACGCTGCAGTCGAGCGGCCGGACCGCCGCACCTTTCACGCAAGATCCTGACACTGCAGTCGAGCGGCCGGACCGCCGCACCTTACACGCAAGATCCTGACGCTGCAGTCGAGCGGCCGGACCGCCGCACCTTTCACGCAAGATCCTGACGCTGCAGTCGAGCGGCCGGACCGACGCGCCTTGCACGCAAGATCCTGACGCTGCAGTCGAGCGGCCGGACCGCCGCACCTTTCACGCAAGATCCTGACGCTGCAGTCGAGCGGCCGGACCGCCGCACCTTTCACGCAAGATCCTGACGCTGCAGTCGAGCGGCCGGACCGCCGCACCTTTCACGCAAGATCCTGACACTGCAGTCGAGCGGCCGGACCGGCGCACCTTTCACGCAAGATCCTGACGCTGCAGTCGAGCGGCCGGACCGCCGCACCTTTCACGCAAGATCCTGACACTGCAGTCGAGCGGCCGGACCGCCGCACCTTTCACGCAAGATCCTGACGCTGCAGTCGAGCGGCCGGACCGACGCGCCTTGCACGCAAGATCCTGACACTGCAGTCGAGCGGCCGGACCGCCGCACCTTTCACGCAAGATCCTGACGCTGCAGTCGAGCGGCCGGACCGCCGCACCTTGCACGCAAGATCCTGACGCTGCAGTCGAGCGGCCGGACCGCCGCACCTTTCACGCAAGATCCTGACGCTGCAGTCGAGCGGCCGGACCGACGCGCCTTGCACGCAAGATCCTGACGCTGCAGTCGAGCGGCCGGACCGCCGCACCTTTCACGCAAGATCCTGACGCTGCAGTCGAGCGGCCGGACCGCCGCACCTTTCACGCAAGATCCTGACGCTGCAGTCGAGCGGCCGGACCGCGGCACCTTGCACGCAAGATCCTGACGCTGCAGTCGAGCGGCCGGACCGCCGCACCTTTCACGCAAGATCCTGACGCTGCAGTCGAGCGGCCGGACCGACGCGCCTTGCACGCAAGATCCTGACGCTGCAGTCGAGCGGCCGGACCGCCGCACCTTTCACGCAAGATCCTGACACTGCAGTCGAGCGGCCGGACCGGCGCACCTTTCACGCAAGATCCTGACGCTGCAGTCGAGCGGCCGGACCGCCGCACCTTTCACGCAAGATCCTGACACTGCAGTCGAGCGGCCGGACCGCCGCACCTTTCACGCAAGATCCTGACGCTGCAGTCGAGCGGCCGGACCGACGCGCCTTGCACGCAAGATCCTGACACTGCAGTCGAGCGGCCGGACCGCCGCACCTTTCACGCAAGATCCTGACGCTGCAGTCGAGCGGCCGGACCGCGGCACCTTGCACGCAAGATCCTGACGCTGCAGTCGAGCGGCCGGACCGCCGCACCTTTCACGCAAGATCCTGACGCTGCAGTCGAGCGGCCGGACCGACGCGCCTTGCACGCAAGATCCTGACGCTGCAGTCGAGCGGCCGGACCGACGCGCCTTGCACGCAAGATCCTGACGCTGCAGTCGAGCGGCCGGACCGCCGCACCTTTCACGCAAGATCCTGACGCTGCAGTCGAGCGGCCGGACCGCCGCACCTTTCACGCAAGATCCTGACGCTGCAGTCGAGCGGCCGGACCGCGGCACCTTGCACGCAAGATCCTGACGCTGCAGTCGAGCGGCCGGACCGCCGCACCTTTCACGCAAGATCCTGACGCTGCAGTCGAGCGGCCGGACCGACGCGCCTTGCACGCAAGATCCTGACGCTGCAGTCGAGCGGCCGGACCGCCGCACCTTTCATGCAAGATCCTGACACTGCAGTCGAGCGGCCGGACCGCCGCACCTTGCACGCAAGATCCTGACGCTGCAGTCGAGCGGCCGGACCGCCGCACCTTTCACGCAAGATCCTGACGCTGCAGTCGAGCGGCCGGACCGACGCGCCTTGCACGCAAGATCCTGACGCTGCAGTCGAGCGGCCGGACCGCCGCACCTTTCACGCAAGATCCTGACACTGCAGTCGAGCGGCCGGACCGCCGCACCTTGCACGCAAGATCCTGACGCTGCAGTCGAGCGGCCGGACCGCCGCACCTTTCACGCAAGATCCTGACGCTGCAGTCGAGCGGCCGGACCGACGCGCCTTGCACGCAAGATCCTGACGCTGCAGTCGAGCGGCCGGACCGCCGCACCTTTCACGCAAGATCCTGACACTGCAGTCGAGCGGCCGGACCGCCGCACCTTTCACGCAAGATCCTGACGCTGCAGTCGAGCGGCCGGACCGACGCGCCTTGCACGCAAGATCCTGACACTGCAGTCGAGCGGCCGGACCGCCGCACCTTTCACGCAAGATCCTGACGCTGCAGTCGAGCGGCCGGACCGCCGCACCTTGCATGCAAGATCCTGACGCTGCAGTCGAGCGGCCGGACCGACGCGCCTTGCACGCAAGATCCTGACACTGCAGTCGAGCGGCCGGACCGCCGCACCTTTCACGCAAGATCCTGACGCTGCAGTCGAGCGGCCGGACCGACGCGCCTTGCACGCAAGATCCTGACGCTGCAGTCGAGCGGCCGGACCGCCGCACCTTTCACGCAAGATCCTGACACTGCAGTCGAGCGGCCGGACCGCCGCACCTTTCACGCAAGATCCTGACGCTGCAGTCGAGCGGCCGGACCGACGCGCCTTGCACGCAAGATCCTGACGCTGCAGTCGAGCGGCCGGACCGCCGCACCTTTCACGCAAGATCCTGACACTGCAGTCGAGCGGCCGGACCGCCGCACCTTTCACGCAAGATCCTGACGCTGCAGTCGAGCGGCCGGACCGACGCGCCTTGCACGCAAGATCCTGACACTGCAGTCGAGCGGCCGGACCGCCGCACCTTTCACGCAAGATCCTGACGCTGCAGTCGAGCGGCCGGACCGCCGCACCTTGCATGCAAGATCCTGACGCTGCAGTCGAGCGGCCGGACCGACGCGCCTTGCACGCAAGATCCTGACACTGCAGTCGAGCGGCCGGACCGCCGCACCTTTCACGCAAGATCCTGACGCTGCAGTCGAGCGGCCGGACCGCCGCACCTTGCATGCAAGATCCTGACGCTGCAGTTGCGCGGCCGGGCCGCCGCACCTTGCATGCAATCAAATTTGTCAGTTATGCCAAGAAGCAGAGTGCGTGTATACTTAGGGGGCTCTGGTCGGGAGCACGCGTTCCGTCCAGACGAGTCAGTCGTGTGAACACGTAATTTCACCGTACGGCGCGATTACAGGCCGCTCGTGGGATTAGAACGTGCATGCTGTGTAGAGAATATTATTTAAAATATTTCACGGATTTTACATTTTTATCGTCAAAGTTCTAAAAAAATAAGTCAGCGTTAGCGTTCAAACGGCAGAGTCCCCGAGCATGAGAAATTGTACGAAAAATAAAGTCGTCGTTAGGAAGTGTAAATTTGCCAAACGGACGGATTGGAGCGTCCTCGCGACCGGGGCCGTATTGGCCATGGTCTCGTATTGCGTCTTACCACCTTTTGACTAGTGGAGGTGCGGGGACGCTCAAATTTTGTATCACGGGAAAAGTTTAGATTTTCACCGGGCACCAAAAATATGGCCGACGGCAATCGACAAGGCCCCGGCCGGCCAGGCCAAGCCGCGGCTCGATTGGCCGAACTGAAGAAAATATTTTACGGATTGTACATATTTATCGGCAAAGTTAATAAAAATAAGTCAGCGTTAGCATTCAAACGGCAGAGTCCACAAGTCCCGAGCACGATAAATTATACGGAAAACAAAGTCATCGTTAGGCAGCCGTCAAAAGGCAAAGTCCGGCCAGAGTCGCGAGCAGCCAGGAAGATCTTGAGGGACTTATGCGGGAGCCGCATGTGACGGATAACACCGAACGCCCGGTAATTAAGGCGTCCACCGGTGCCATGTAATCTGGTCCGAGAATTAGGCGCCGTAGATCCTTATGGAGTAGTGCCGTACCGAAAGGAACGTCTCGACCTTTATGTTATTAATATATCGGAGAGAACGCATCAAATTTCTACAGTCTAATACCTGAAAATTTTTGAAGCGTGCACTTAATACTCTTGTCGCAGCTCGCCCGCGGGATCGAATATGTCGTTTCTCGTCATGTCACCCTTATGCGGCAAACCCACTGACGTACTGTGTTCTCCCACGATTTTCGTGTTTGGCCTCAGTCGTCGCAAAACAAATGCGATAACTCTCCTCGTTCCGAGCGAGAATAGTAACAAAAGATATAAACTCGGGTAGAGCCGTTTATATATCCGCTGTCATAATTTGTCAGACGATCGGGCGCCTTAGCCGTCCGACCAAGAAGAATACAATCTAGCGAACGGTGTATGAGAATGTTGAAGCAAACTCGAGCTCCCGAAAGGGACTCTGAAAAACTTTCGAAAGCACGGTACCGGTTCACCTGATACTCGCACCTTTGTACGAGGTTCTTGCGTTCCATCACAAAGGTACTGAATATTGAAGCCAGAGGTACGACGTTATAGACAACCACAACACGTTTTGTTGGCAATGTTCTCGTCGTATTCCAAGGGTTCTTTAAAATTACGTGAGTAGAGAGTCCGTGTACAGGCTTATACCTCGCGGGGCATCTCTGCACACTTTTAAGTGCTATTCACATGTCGACTTTGCGTTCACAGCAATCACTGCTATGCCGCTGTGTCGTACATTGTTTATAGAGAACAGTTCCCTGGTTGATCCTGCCAGTAGTCATATGCTTGTCTCTAAGATTAAGCCATGCATGTCACAGTACAAGCCAAATTAAGGTGAAACCGCGAAAGGCTCATTAAATCAGTTATGGAGTAGTGCCGTACCGATAGGAACGTCTCGACCTTTATGTTATTAATATATCGGAGAGAACGCATCAAATTTCTACAGTCTAATACCTGAAAATTTTTGATGCGTGCACTTAATACTCTTGTCGCAGCTCGCCCGCGGGATCGAATATGTCGTTTCTCGTCATGTCACCCTTATGCGGCAAACCCACTGACGTACTGTGTTCTCCCACGATTTTCGTGTTTGGCCTCAGTCGTCGCAAAACAAATGCGATAACTCTCCTCGTTCCGAGCGAGAATAGTAACAAAAGATATAAACTCGGGTAGAGCCGTTTATATATCCGCTGTCATAATTTGTCAGACGATCGGGCGCCTTAGCCGTCCGACCAAGAAGAATACAATCTAGCGTTTATGAAAAACTTTCGAAAGCACGGTACCGGTTCACTTGATACTCGCACCTTTGTACGAGGTTCTTGCGTTCCATCACAAAGGTACTGAATATTGAAGCCAGAGGTACGACGTTATAGACAACCACAACACGTTTTGTTGGCAATGTTCTCGTCGTATTCCAAGGGTTCTTTAAAATTACGTGAGTAGAGAGTCCGTGTACAGGCTTATACCTCGCGGGGCATCTCTGCACACTTTTAAGTGCTATTCACATGTCGACTTTGCGTTCACAGCAATCACTGCTATGCCGCTGTGTCGTACATTGTTTATAGAGAACAGTTCCCTGGTTGATCCTGCCAGTAGTCATATGCTTGTCTCTAAGATTAAGCCATGCATGTCACAGTACAAGCCAAATTAAGGTGAAACCGCGAAAGGCTCATTAAATCAGTTATGGAGTAGTGCCGTACCGAAAGGAACGTCTCGACCTTTATGTTATTAATATATCGGAGAGAACGCATCAAATTTCTACAGTCTAATACCTGAAAATTTTTGAAGCGTGCACTTAATACTCTTGTCGCAGCTCGCCCGCGGGATCGAATATGTCGTTTCTCGTCATGTCACCCTTATGCGGCAAACCCACTGACGTACTGTGTTCTCCCACGATTTTCGTGTTTGGCCTCAGTCGTCGCAAAACAAATGCGATAACTCTCCTCGTTCCGAGCGAGAATAGTAACAAAAGATATAAACTCGGGTAGAGCCGTTTATATATCCGCTGTCATAATTTGTCAGACGATCGGGCGCCTTAGCCGTCCGACCAAGAAGAATACAATCTAGCGAACGGTGTATGAGAATGTTGAAGCAAACTCGAGCTCCCGAAAGGGACTCTGAAAAACTTTCGAAAGCACGGTACCGGTTCACCTGATACTCGCACCTTTGTACGAGGTTCTTGCGTTCCATCACAAAGGTACTGAATATTGAAGCCAGAGGTACGACGTTATAGACAACCACAACACGTTTTGTTGGCAATGTTCTCGTCGTATTCCAAGGGTTCTTTAAAATTACGTGAGTAGAGAGTCCGTGTACAGGCTTATACCTCGCGGGGCATCTCTGCACACTTTTAAGTGCTATTCACATGTCGACTTTGCGTTCACAGCAATCACTGCTATGCCGCTGTGTCGTACATTGTTTATAGAGAACAGTTCCCTGGTTGATCCTGCCAGTAGTCATATGCTTGTCTCTAAGATTAAGCCATGCATGTCACAGTACAAGCCAAATTAAGGTGAAACCGCGAAAGGCTCATTAAATCAGTTATGGAGTAGTGCCGTACCGAAAGGAACGTGTCGACCTTTATGTTATTAATATATCGGAGAGAACGCATCAAATTTCTACAGTCTAATACCTGAAAATTTTTGATGCGTGCACTTAATACTCTTGTCGCAGCTCGCCCGCGGGATCGAATATGTCGTTTCTCGTCATGTCACCCTTATGCGGCAAACCCACTGACGTACTGTGTTCTCCCACGATTTTCGTGTTTGGCCTCAGTCGTCGCAAAACAAATGCGATAACTCTCCTCGTTCCGAGCGAGAATAGTAACAAAAGATATAAACTCGGGTAGAGCCGTTTATATATCCGCTGTCATAATTTGTCAGACGATCGGGCGCCTTAGCCGTCCGACCAAGAAGAATACAATCTAGCGAACGGTGTATGAGAATGTTGAAGCAAACTCGAGCTCCCGAAAGGGACTCTGAAAAACTTTCGAAAGCACGGTAAAGCACGGAAGTTACCGCAAGTGTTGATACCAACTGGTTCGTTGATACACTTTCCATTTCGATATGTTAGTAATAGCTTATTCAAGGATGTCTTCGGACGTATGGCCGTGTATTTTTTAATCAAGTCCACGTACGCAATGTCTCCTGCGAATTGAATTATTGCAAATTTCCTTGGTTTGTCGGTTTTTGTTTCTCTAATATGAACAACTAAATTTGGACCTTCCTCCACTACATCTGAAGTACATAAATTATAGAGTTCAGAACGCCTGCAAGCTCCAAATATTCCCAGAGTTGCAGCAAACTTGCGAAAAATAAAAATGAACAGCTTATGATAAAAATTTAGAGGCAATATACCTTCAATAACAGGAAACTTTCATCGTCAGCCTCGGTAAAAAATTTCCGCAAGTCATCTTCTGAAAACACATATGACTTTTTAGTCACTTCACCCTTCTTTTTCTGCTTTAAAAAAGCCTGTACTTTTGCAAATTTTGAAATGTCAATACCATGTTTGATTTTTACAACAGACATAATCTTTGAGTGTATACACCACAACGATGAAGATTTATAAATTTCTGACTGCAAAATAAAAACTAATAGAAATTGAACGAAAAGGTAAGAA